>CCAG010023115.1:0-45612 GCA_001077435.1 Glossina morsitans morsitans
CTGGAAGAAATCTCCAACAACCCTAGCTTTGTATAATGGTTTGAAATTTCTGACCCGTTTTTGTTTTTGTTTTTTTTTTTGGCTTTTGCTGCTCTACAATGTTGTTATGCGCGTATGTGTGTATGTGTGTGTGTGTGTGTGTGCGTGTGTGTGTATGTGTGAATGAATATTAATAGCGTGTATTGCTTCGTTTTAGTGAAAGGCAAAGAAAAGTTTTGTCTTCTCTACTTCATTCCAAATATTATATGATTTATAATCCACATATATATATATATATATATATATATATATATATACGAGGCATGTTTACAAAAATATGACTTTTTTTTCTCGAAAAACATTTATCCATTAAGAGCTATTTTGTACCTTTCCAAGTAATACATGTGTGATATGCTCTTTTTTGTATGGTTTTGAGCTTTTCCTCATTGGTGGCAAAACTGCGTCCTTTCATGAGTCTTTTGAGTTTTGGGAACAGTAAAAAGTCGTGGGAAGCCAAATCCTTGACTGAATATTCGATAATTCCGGGAGTTTGTCTCTTATTACCCCATGTGGACAGCGCATAACTTCAAGGTAAAATTCTTTATTGGCCGTAAGTCGTTTTGGCAGGAACACACGATACATTACAAACCATTGTAATCAAAGGAAACAATGATCGAACTTGGCGTGTTACTTTCGCTTTTGGATCTTCAGGCCGCATGATTGTGCTTTGGTTTCGACAACATAACCATATAACCATGTTTCGTCACAAGTTGATGTTGGCCTCCGACAATCGCCCTTAAGCGATGTTTATTCGATGGTTCTTTTGGCCAAAATTTAATAATTACGAAACGAAGTTAGTTAATTGCCACACATTTGTACACACACCATCACACCGCACACACATATATACATATACCACGATATTTGAAAAACTCAACTTTTTTTAAAATATATATCATATACGTGCACGTGTGTATGTAGACAAGTGTGCGTATATATAAGCTCATAAATTTTGTTTGTATGTGTGTATTTATATATATGCGTAGAAATTTTTATTAAATTTTAGTTGAGAAATAAAATTTCACTTGTTTTAATTTTCAATACTTTCCTGATGTTTCCTGATGTTGTAAATCAATTGCTCACGTATTAAAAACTCAAACAATTGTCTATTTCTTTGAGATATTGGTTTTATATTTTTCCAAAAACCATTTAATATTTTTGTCATTCAAGTTTTTCTGAAAAAAATAAAAAAAATAAAATAAATCTATCAAAAAAGGAAAAAGAAACCATCGAACGGAGAAGCGAAAATTTTCTAATACATATTGCGATTTAATTTTTTATTTTTATTTGCGATTTTCTCAACCACGTTATGGAAGTGAAAACTCGCAACACCACCAAAATACCGAAAACTGTCGAAAAGAAAAAACCGCTGCAGGTCTGTGTGTGTGTGTGTGTGTGTGTGCGTGCGTGTGTGTGTGTGTGTGTGTGAACCTTTAATAAACTTTATAATATACGCAGCAACATTATCGCCCATCGTTTTCTAATCTATTGCTACAACAACAAGATCAACTTGTTTGAATATCTATCTGTAATGACGGACAAGACAGATCCAGTGCTTATATCTTTAATATGCTACGGAAATTTTAATGTCAATTCAAGACGAGTCATCAAAATAGTCCGAAGCTTGCTCTTCTCTTTTGCTTTTTGCGTCTCGAGATTTTCAAAAGTTCCATACTTTGATTTAATTTTTGGAGCGTTACTATTATCCGGATATATAATGGCATATATATTTTTATTTGGCCTGATCAATGGAAACTTCATATCCAAAAAAAATGGGTATTGAGGGAGGAGGGTATTTCCTCCAAAGGACGGAAGTTTTTTCTCTACCAGATTTGAAAGCCCCGTCAGGCCTCAAAATAACCTGAAAAATATTCGCTAAGAACTTTTTCCTCGACAATAAAGTAATAGAAAGCAAAAATGTTTTTCAAACCGTTTGAAAAAGAAAACTTTTCTCCAGCCAGGAGCAATATGCCCCCATTCATGCAGTCATTGCTTGCATTCATTCATTCATTCATTCATTGTCTGCATTCATACATTCATTCATTCATCCATTTATTCATTTCTTCATTTATTCAGATACTTTTTGGGACTTGTTTGATGTCAAGTCTTTGGCCTTAAGAACCATTCATCATAAGACATGTGTATATATGAATAATATTAAGACATTCCACTTCAAAGATCGAATGCTTATAGGCGCATTTAACTACCATCGTCGGACAAATATTGCATATCTTTATCTTTTTAGTTGCACGCTTGTACGTCATAACATACGGTATTAATTCTTTCTTTCTTTCGTTTCTCTTTCTCGTTGTTTATATACAGGAACCAAAATATACGGAAGATGAAAAGAAATGCATTGTCGATTTAAAAAAGCTCTATTTGGATACTATTAAGCTGGATGTCGATTTGCAGAAAGAAATTTACAATTTGGAAAAATCTTATGAAAGCAAACACAATGAAATCTATGATAAACGTAACAAATTGTTGGAGTAAGTAAAAGATTTGTTGAAAGACAGAGTCAAAAGAAAATAAATCTGAAAAAAAAAAAAAAATGCAGAGATTTTAAGAAACAAACTCACGGTGGAGATGCAGGCGAACAGGGTAACGTGGCTAATTTCTGGTTAAAGGTATTGAAAGCCTCCTACACAGAATTTATAAGCAAGCGGGACGAGAAAATATTAGTGGTAAATATATTAACAGAAGAAATGAAGAAAGCAATACATTACTGTTTATAAAAGGCATAGAGAAAGGCAAAGAAATGTTACATATGTTGACAGCCAACCTTATGCATCAACTAAGGTGTGAAAGTAGGCAAACTCTTAAGACACGCAGTCTTGAGCATTCACCCTCTCTGGACTAATATGTTTGCAGCCTCTTTCGGGAGCTACGACAGGAATGGGCAACATTTTTCGCCTTGTGGCAATTTTAATTTTCGTAAAACAAGGTCCAAACGGCGCTTTCTGTATCAGATCTCCTAATTTTTAAATCGCCCACTTTATGGCCCAATGAACACAACTGAAAACAAATTTGACAGGTGCCCAGCTGAGCAGGCATATGTAATCGCTTTGCAGCATTGCTATGTGCAAGCCAATTGAATAATTTGTGGTTCGGATCTGGCTGCCTTCGGGCTGGCGGTTGCACATTCCTGCTCTAAGATAAATTATTATATACTACGGCTTAAAGCCAGTGGCATTAGAAATTCGCCCCCTAGATAAATCAAATTCGTCTGTATTTTCCACTCGGATCATTCCGGTAATCGTCGTAACGAGTCGTAACGTCACCTCATTTGTCTGTCTATGCCAATTTGAAGAGTTTCGAGTTTCTCTTGGATGCAAACTCACCTCCTAGATAAATCAAATTCGTCAGTATTTTCCATTCGGATCATTCCGGTAATCGTTCCGTAACGCTCGTTCACCTCATTTCTCTGTCTATGCCAATTTAAAGACTTTCGAGTTTCTCTTGGATGCGAACTCTTTTATAAAAATCGGAATTCTGCAACTATGCCTTATAAACCGTATCTTGTATCTTGATAATGATGACTGAATAATGTATAACATATGCATAATTTTTTAGTATCTTGTTGATATACGTGCCAAATTGTATAACGAGCCGGTGGTTAAGTTTGTTATTGAATTCTACTTCGAGCCAAATGATTACTTTACAAATCGTATATTAACCAAAACCTATTATTTGAATTGCTTGCCCGATGCTGATGATCCCTTGTCATACGATGGAGCTGAAATTTATAAATGCGAAGGTTGCAAGGTCGATTGGAAACATAGCGAAAAGGAGCATGACAAGAAAGGTAAGTCATACGAACACTGCACGAAATATCAATCAAGGAGCATATAAAACCATCCAAAAAAGAACATAAACCGTGGAAATTTTTCTTTTCAGCTTTTACCTCGTTTTTCGATTTCTTCAATCCACCCACATTGCCCGATGACCCCGAAGATCCGAATTATTGCGATATTAATGTGGGATATAAATAAATCAGTTTTTTCATCAAATAATTTTTCCCCCCCCCCCCCCCCTCCCAATATCAGGCCATCTTGCAGAATGACTTTGAATTGGGTTTCTATTTAAAAGAACGCGTTATACCAAAGGCTATTATGTTCTTCACGGGTGAGATTGCCGATTGTCAAAGTTCAGAATCCGAGTCTGATTCGGATGAAGACGACGATGACGAAGAGGATGAAGATAATTCAAGTACCAATTCAGCAGCGGCCAATACAAATGCTTAAACGCTCAAAACCAAACATACGTGAAATTGATGCGATTTTCAACTCATTCATCCTTATGTTACATCGAAGAAAATTGCCATCTGACATTTTTTTTTTTTGTGCTTGTAGAGAAAAGGTAGTATATGACGAATGCATCATTTATATGTTTTTACATTTTCGCAAGAAAATTAATCATTCGTTTTACTCAATAAAATTCGTATACATTAAACCAAATTTATTACTGCTTTACATTTAACGGAAAGTTGTTCCTCGTACCAGGACCTCGTCGAGCTTACATATAGCAAAATAGCCAGGTCTCTCCAATTGATCCCAAAGCTGCAGGGATACCGAAACAAATTATCACCGCCAGTTTTATACCCTGCTTTTAATTTCTTATCGCGGAGAGAAAACGATTACAATCAGGTTATAACATAAAGGAAAGTTGTAATTGATACAAACTGGTCTTAATCCTCATACAGATGATGTAATTGTTGTTTGCATTCTTTTTTTTTTTTTTAAAGAAAAAACCTAGAGTAACTTTTATTAAAACATTTGATTGGATTTTATTTCAAAAAAGGTGTTTTTTAAATTTTATAAATTTGATTAGGATTCGCATGACCAATCGAAAGGTCTTTAGAACATTGAAACGCCAATGGATAAGAAACAATTTTGCATAAACAATTATGGTGTTAGTAAATAATTAAAGATAAATCATTGGAAATTAAAATTCTCCTACATTGAGCGATAATTTAGATTAATAGTCATAAGAGAGAGCGGAGGTAGACAACTACTGCTCTGGCCGCACTCTACACCGCTTGTAATGCAGGGTGTACTAAGCTTCCACGTACGTATGCAACACCCGGAAAGATTTTGGATAGACCCAGCGAGCCTACCTCGTGTCGCTCATCTGTCCATCCACTATCTCTGTCCATGCATTTTTTGCCCCAGAGAGGAACGTTATTGAAAATGCGTAGGGCCGGACCACTTTTTCAACCATTCCCCATATAATGCTTTATTTCGAAAAGTCGTTATATGAAAATATATTTTAATTTCCAAAATCTCGCACAAAAAATCGCTAAGTAATAAAAAAACAATAAAAGACGCTAAGAAAAAAAAAAACAATAAAACGTTTTACATAAAATTATCAATTAACTTTATTTTAAAATTTTATTAAAAATAAGAGATGGGCCCCATAGCAAGTATTTACACTGCATACGCGCTCTCCGTTGACTTGGCGATCCCGATATATTTGGAATAAAAGCATACTAAACAAAATGCTGTATAAGGGGCCAGCAACTAAATATGAACACTTCAAAAAATGTTAAACTTCTTCACTTAAAAACCTATCTACAATGAAATGTAAATATTTAAAAACTATTTAATTACGATAAACATCTTTGCGAATCGTTCTTGCTTTTCCTAAAATAATTAAAACATTCTTTACCCGCAATTAGTACAATTTATGGGTTCTGCTGCTTCTGATTTAGGTAAATCTTCTCATTTAGAGATCATTTAAACCCAACAAATGTTCAGCAACTATTTTACATTCAGGTTTTGATTCTTTGAATTTTTTTATACCTTCAAGCGTAATACCGGTACCACTTATATCTAAATATAGTAAATTAGGTGAGCATTGCACTATATGTCTTAAAAATACATCTGTTATGTTTTTATAATTACGTATAGTAAAACGTTCGATAAGCGTATCGTTTGGTCGATTACGTATACCTATCCAAATCCTACCATGGTTTGTAGGATTGACAGAACGTCCGAAAGAGCACAATCCCTGATCGCTAATAAAATTACGAGGATAGGTGAGTTGTTTAACAGATCCCGAAGAGGTTGGAAACTCGTCTTGCCTTTCAACCACATTACCAGCAGTAGCATTGTCCGCATTAGTAAAATTACTGGCGCCACGTCTTAAAGGATTTATAAGACCCCAAAATAAATCATGACGTATTACTCGATTAACTTCGCTAATACCTCCTTCTTCCTGTCCCTGCGCTTGCCCCATCGAAACTGCCCGCGGATTAACTCCGGAAATATTGTTTACACTAATCAACGCGCCTTGCGGATTACGTAAATCTATATAAATAATGTGATCGGGATTTGCTTGTTGTCGACGTTGCGGAGATTTTTTGTTTAAAGAAGCCCAAAAATCATTTGTAGATGAAGATGATTGTGCCGCTTGAGATGACGAAGTCCCTGAAGAATTATATTCGCTAGTCGTCGCTTCTGCAGATTCGCCTAAGCCATATCCTTTTGAGGCAGACAAACTTACATTAAAGCCTTTAGCTGTATTTATGTAGGGGGGACATTCCAGCATAACTTCTCTTAATGTTTCTATAACATTAAAACATTGCAGATCCGTATCGGTTAATGGTATTTGTCGCAAATCTAGGCGCTACAACAAACACAAAACAGGGAAAACGTTCTCATTAAAGAGGAAAAATTACTTAGGAGATTCAAAGCAAACTACACTTGACCTCTGATAGCGTTCGTAGCAAATACATCTTAGGAGATGATTGCTATTTACACCCAAAGCCACTTTTGGTATAAGGTATATTAAATCTACTCTGACGTATGTAACATCCAGAAGATGGATTCATCCATTTTTTATTATACCGTCTCTTCAGGACCATTTTCTGAATCAATTTAGTCTTGTCTGTCTGTTGACCTGAGTCTTGTTTCCAGCGTAGAGTTGGCATTATTTGAAATATTTTGGCGAAACTTGGCACGCTGTAGAATTTCCGCCCAACGACGAACGTTATTGTACGAGACCATTTTTACAATCACTCCCCATATACCATCCCATGAAGTTTTCATATGAAAACCGTAGTGCTTTGACATACGAAATAACTGGAAAATGATTGGATCGAATAGGATCATATAAAAATTCGTACACAAAAAGCTTCTATATAAAAACAAGAAGACACTTTTAAAATTTTGAGATGGAAGTTGACCCAGAATAGCGATTTCGCATGTAAGCTTGCTAACATATATTTGGGTAACATAGATTTATAGATTAGCATATAAGCACCCTGTAAAAAGTAAGGTTTTTTTTGGTAACAAGGTCTAATTTTGAACATTTTATGGCAAAAAAATCCACTTTATTAAATTTAGACCAT
This sequence comes from Glossina morsitans morsitans, assembly GCA_001077435.1. NCBI lineage: Eukaryota > Metazoa > Arthropoda > Insecta > Diptera > Glossinidae > Glossina > Glossina morsitans. The sequence goes on from CCAG010023115.1 coordinate 7,391, forward strand.
GTCCATTTCCATACAATAGTTCCTCTAAAAAGTACCCATATATCTGGTAACGATGTGCGACTTTTTATGATGATAATTGTAATATTACGAGGAAATACTGTAATAGGGTGAAGCCGGCCTTGCCCGACTATAGTATTTATACGTGTTTTTTACTTGCCTGTAACAATGGAAAACCGTGAATAGTTGCTATGCTGGCGTAAACGACAATATCAAAGAAATTGACACAACCTCGCAGACTTAATGTATGCAAGCCGGGCAATTTAGAAATTGGCATGATATCGTGAGGTTCGAACCAAGTACTATATTCAATACGAAGCTCCTGAAAATATTTAAATTAAGTATTTATTTAAAAGTAATGTAGAGTTCATTAAAATATAAACAAACGCTACCGTCCGTGATCGTTTCACCCAATCGTATAACGTCAACGGAAAATTTCGAACTCGGTATACAAAAAGGTTATAACCAAATAAATATACCAGCTGCACTCGTACCCGGGATATAGAACGAAAACAAGGCGGAGCTAAAGAGTCGACATCTCGCTTGCAAACTACTGCAATCAATATCGATGACTTCTTATGTAGAAGCCCAAATATTTACTTTTGAGTTTTGTTATTGATAAGCAACAAACAAATCTACTTTAACCGTTTTGAGATATGGAATTCTGTCAGAGAAAAATTATAATATCGTGTTTGTTTTTGCATATTATTTCCTGCAAAAAGCATGCGAATACTAAGGTAAGATTGGACATGATGAGACACTGAAAATGATATTTCATGAAAACCTTTCGTACAGTCTTTTTTTATACGCCCGAAAAACGTTTAGTTTGGTTACTCGCTATAAAGGGAAATATATACAAAATATGCTGATATATGATCCTTTTTTTGACTATTGCATGAACTTTTCAGTCCTTAAAGGACGCGAGTTTTTGATTTAATTTGAGAAATTGGATTTCAAATATGTGCACAAATATAACTTTTCGTCATAATTTTTACGAGTTTACAGATATTCAAAAATGGTGGCCAAATGCATATGGCTAAATCGGCGAAGAAGCTCATGCTAATGGAGGAGAGATCCTACTTAGGAAATATTCGCCGTGGCCCAGTTGGTAGTTGATGTCAAAGTTACGACCTAAGCTGTGGAGAGTTACAATGTATTTCGGTTAAAGCTGCAATACATACCTGCAGGTTCACCAAATGCGTATGGATTCCCGACAGCCAAGATGAACGTTGATAGGATAGATTCAAAACGTCGCAATCATTAATGACTAAACGTTGAAGGGATTGTGGGATGTGTTTAAAATGTAACTAAAATAAAATAATTATTATTATATTGTTATATGGTGCCTTATAAAGGATAATCAACAAATACAAAAGCAAATTTTTCGTTTAATCTTTTCTTTAAGTGATTGATAATAAAAAAGCGTTCTTTTTTTGACTAAACGCCCTTTGTTTTTGACCATAAAAATTTATTTCATTCCTAGTCCATAACTCTTAATAATTCACTTCCAAGTATTTTTAATTTTTATTACTGTTCTGCATCACAAAGCAGAGAAAGAATTTACACCGTTCGTAATTCACGATCCGTCAAGGTAAGCCAAGGTAATTTTTGAGCAATTTTTTCTACAGTGATCTACAGACAAGTGTCATATTTTTCTTCGCACTATTGAGCTCGGAAGCAGATAACAAAAAAAATAGTATTATACGCCTGTTTAATAAGAGGTTTTAAGTGATTTTACCAATCTCCACCATTTGTTCATTATATAGGAGTGAAGACAAGGTAGTCCCAAGGATTCATACAGAAATACTCAGCAAGTATGGCGTGCATGCTTTGCATTTATATCCCCGTAAAGACAGCTTATAAAATGGCAATTTTATGATCATCTCACTTAGGGCTTATATATCGTCTAACCAGACTTGAGTAAACAAAGTGAAGGCATACGATGACAAAATCAAATTCAATAGCGACAAAGCTTTTCATTTATAGAAATTTGAAAGCGAATTAAGCGCATTTAAAATTGAAAGAAAACTTACCAATGTCAAATCCAAACATATTGAATACAATTCCAGAATTTCCAGTTGCGTGCAATTGCTTGTCAACGATTTACTTAGAGTTTTATTAAACATTTCCCCCGAGTTTTTGTAATTAAGCGATTTTTGTGAAGGACCTCGTAATTTTAGACATTTTGTGATAGCATGTGTAAATTGCAAAGATTCCAACAATTGATTGTATGAATCCCTGCTCTCCAGCAATGAAATATATCGCCAAAACCGCTTATCGTAAACCAATTCATTGAACCGTCTGCACGTTCTAGAATAAGAAAAATAATCAAAAATTATCAATCAGGTCTTTTCTGAAACGTTTAATTTCAACACACGCCTTAACTCATTTACCTCTTAATGGTTAGTAGATCTTGACTTCCAAGATATTTAAAGATTTCATATAAAATCTCATCACAAAAGTGATCTAAAGTAAACCTGTAGTCAGTTTCGACTTCACGATATTTAGCAGCTGGCGGACTGTTAACAACATTGTTCACAATCGTAGATTCAGAAGAGATTCCCGATGTTTGTTCATTTGTTTCCGAAAACCGCCTCTTACGTTTGCTAACACTGTTAAACACCTTGGACATCTCTGCCTGTTCTACGTAATTCACGGAGGTGTCCATTAATTTACTAGCTTAATAGATATAACTAAAATGCACTTATAAAATTTACTTTATTCGTAGTAGTGATATAAAAATTAAAAATAGTTCTATAAAATCATCGAGTTTAATATCAAAACATTTCCAATAAAACTATTAACCCAATTTTCTAGAGCGTGCAAATAACAAACTGAGATGTAACAAAATATCGTAGGGTCATTAGAAAAGTCATGAATAACATATAAAGTATATATTTAAGGCTTGATCGATTTGTCGTCAAAAATTAGTTTTAAACCATTTTTTTAAGACTGGATACAAAACGAAGCTCGATATTTTTATTTTTTGATTACAAGAATTAAGAATTAAAAATTCATTTTTTCAGAACGTAATGTGTTTGCATTGTGGTAATAAAGAAACTTCGTTCTGATAATCTTGTCTCATTCCACTAATTCCTTTTAATTTTTATTTACAAATAGACAAAACAGTTATCAACTTCATTTCTAATAAAGCGGATGGTTTTGTGAACGGCTTTCTTTTGTAAAAATATGTCTTTATATATTCAATTAAATGTATTAAATAAAATACGAGGTACTTTAACTAAAAATGCCTTTAGAACACAGGCTACGAAGAGCGTAACTGTAAAATATGATAAAGATCCGCAACCATTGTTTACTGACCCTGAAATCCAAAAGCTTCTCAAGTCCATTACACAATTGGATTTGAGCAAAATATTTCGCCGAACCACGGCGTCAGTAAATAGTGTAGAATATAAATTTATGACCACCGAACAATTGGAAGATGTGTTTCGCAAAACAGTGGAAAAAGCCAAATTGAAATTACAAATGCCACCTATAGTAAAAGTAAGAGATGATGCTCAAAAGATCATATCGGTGGATAAAGCTTTAAAAGGATTCTCTGATACAAAGTTTGTAATAACTGATGTAACTTACGGTACCCGTCAATCTGAACGCAAAGTAATTGTCCGCGATACAGACGGTACATTGCATCATGCTCCCATGGAAATGGCTAAAAGAATGAAACAGTTGTTTGTACCACTGAATGGACGTAAATTACGGACGCCACAAATGTTTGAGGAAGAAAATTTAGAAAGACGTTTAGAAGAACGCAAATATGAATTTATATTAGACCGTTTATTAGTGCAATTCGATCCAGATGAGCCTGATTTTCACAGAATAAGCAGCAAAGTGTATCAGCATATAAATGAAACTAAAGAATTTGATCAACTTCGTTCCACAAGGCATTTTGGACCTATGGCGTTCTTTTATGTTTGGCACAAATGTATCGATGATTTGCTCTATGATATGATCAAAAGGGATTACTTAAGAAATGGAGCCGAATTAATAATCTTGTATTATAAAGTCCACTCGATACCTGAGGATGTTGTGGATTTTTTGCAAAAATTAGGCGAACAAAATTCTTTAGAAGATCTAGCTCTAAGAGAACTGAATAAATCCATAAAGAATAAAGTGCATGGCGATATACATTCAGAAATCGAAAGTGCTATTGGTAAATCAGCCAAAGATTTTGAAGTTGATGAATTATGTTTAAGATTTATAGAAAAGTACGTTGCAGCTTATGCGCTAAAAAAAGTGCAGCTTGAGTTGGGCATTCAAACGTTAAAAGAAATTAATGCAGAGAAAAAACATTTGTATGAAGGCTTAAGCAAAGCACACGGTATACAAAGTGTTGGTTAAATTATAGGCTTGTTTCGCAATAAATTATATTTAATTTATATTTTCTTAACTATTTCTTTTATGTATTTTAATTGTTTCACTTTAAGCGCTTTAATTTTATATGAGTTAAGCGCGACTTATACCAACTTAAACATTTTTGTGTATGGAGCTTAAATACAAGGCGGTTAGTAAATTTCCTAAGACATATGGAGCAATTGTAAATAGATGAGCGGCGTCGCGACAGAAAAGTTTTTACCAAATGAGTACCTTTCCGTTTAGTGTGTAAAGTAAAAACTCGTACGCGGTATTTCCTATCAGAGCTCAAGTCCAAACCATAAATTTGAAGCGACCGACGCTTTGCACCTGTGTAACACTTAGCTCTTAACAATAAATGGCGTTGAAATTCCCCGGCAGTGCAAAAACCTTTTACGCACGCGTTGCATGCATACATTTTGAAATTGGAGTGCTCGTTAATATGATCGTAAAGTTCCAAAGAAGAAATGGCTACAGTACTACATAGAAAGTAAGGACACCTCAAGCGAAACGCTCTATTTTTTTGTGTAGCGGAACAGCAATGGGTTTTCAGTAAACTTTTGTGATCAAGTTGTTTGCCACATCTAAAACATAGAACCTTGGGTCCCCAGTGCACGGACATATGACGTAAAAGTTGCCTAAACGTTTTCATCACTTCACCGCAAATAACACATTCTCGCAATCCATTCTGATATATAACAGATTTTTGAAATATGAAATCTCCAAACTGCTCCTTCTCTTCCTCCCGCTGAGTTAAGTTTTCAATTAAACTGTCGACAACAATTTCCTCTTCTTCAACATCCTCTTCAATCTCATCATAAAGATTACATTGTATGGCTAACGATACGGTTTTTGGGCCTAAATCCTCTGTTTGTTGACTTCTATCGCGGGATGGGACTTTTGCATCAGTCATGGTTTCAGCATCTTTGTTATTAGATTTCGACCTCCTTAGTGGTTGCAATTGAGCAACATTGCAAGAGACAGTATTTGCCAACAAATTGGTAGGCTTTGATACAGTTACTAAATTTGCGTTTGTGTACACAGGTTTCGTCGATATTTGTACATTTTGCCTCAAGTTAATACTTTGTGTTGTACACAAATTAATTGTTGTTGTCGCGACCGTCGACGGTATGGTAATTGCATTACATACAGGCGTTATAATTGCCCCAATACTCGATGTAGGCTTGAGAGTGGGTATTGGCGTGGGCTTCATGCTAACTGTTACTGCCGACTTTGCAGGAGGTTTTGTTGCCCTTGTCTCAACCTTTTTAAATTCTACTACTCCTTTATTCTCGCCGAAGCAATAAAGATTTTCAAATTTACCAAGAACGGCTGCAGTCTTTGTGATGAACTTCGTTTCCACAAATATCGTCTCAGGCAGTTCAATTAAATTTAAACGATACATTCCAACAATATTACTTTTGTTTTGGAAAGGCATGGTCACTGGTGGTGGACCTGCGACCATAGGCGAACTTTCCTGTACAACATTGTCACAATCCACCAAATCAATGATAGGCATGTTTGTGTCGATTGTCACTATTTGTTTACGATTTGATGCCATTTCTAATTCTTATTAAACTACTCTTCAATTTTCTCTTTTTTTTTGCTTTGCTTGTGTTAAAAAACATGGAAAAATACCTTTAAAGGTTAATTATATATTTTTGAAAACCCACTCCAAGCAAACATTTTACTTAAGCAAAACCTTTTAATTATTTATTTAGCGTGAAAATAACAAACCGAACAAAACAAGCGCGTGTATTTGTGTACAGAACTTTCTGAATATTGCATAGAAATGTTACCAGAGTCTTGCAATTTACCATTCAACAATTATTTGCGAATTGCTCACTCCGCCTAGACCTAAAATTGAGGCGACAAATTAGAGAACATATGCATGTGCAAAATTGTAGCAATGAATATTTCTTATAAAAAGTGAAATTCGCAAATTTTTTGGTATGAACTTAATAACTCGCATTACTGCCTGTAGTGCTTGACATATTCTGCAAAGAGCGCTGACATAATGAGAAGTTATCCTTATTTTCGGGTTGGAACTACAACCTTGGTGACTTTTTACAAAACTTTATGGGAATGGATAAATCATATGGCTTTGCATATGCATACATGCAAATAAAACAAAAAAAAGCAATGTACACGAAGAAATAAAGGAAATTTATTACAAGTTTAGAAATTATTTATTGAGTTTATGTTTACTTTTATGCATATTTTTTTATGTTATGTAATTTGCGATTTTGGTTTGCATTATTTTGTGAAAAATGAAAAACGAGCAACAAATTAAATTACGTCGACTGCTTTATTTTTGGTTCTAAAACTTTTCTTTACATTTTCCTGTAAAACGATATGGTAGCGCGATTGCTCATCGTATTTATCACTTGGAAGTCTTTAACCCGAAAACAAAAATGACGCCTCAGCCCTCAATGGTTATCCGAAGTTTTTCCAAATATTTTACCTGGTGAAAGCTAACAAGTGTTGACCCGCTGCCAATAAAACGACGTAAAAAAAAATTTAATTTGCCACGTTAAGTGAGAGAGATAAATGTAGATATTGTGAGGTCCCCGCTATAAATGTTCTTGAACATAATAATCTTCCTTACGGCCCGAAGGTCCTAATTTTTTTTTTTATAACGAACCAAGTAAGTACATTTTCCGACCTCTGGTCCGCTCTACTAAAGGTGCTAATGAAAATTAAGTTTTTTTAATATGGCAAATTGATATTTGAACATAAACACATAACAAGGAATTTTGTTAGCAGAGTGGTTGTGTAGCATATTGGTAACTGGTTCTATATGTAAAATAAAAAATAGTAGCGAACGATAGCTTATATTCATGTATGTAATGCTTTTACTTTTTACAATTTGAAAGTGATAAGTCACAATAGCAGTTTAGTTAATTTCATCTTTGGTACTCATGTTTTACTCATAATAATACATTTTACTTTTAGAAACCGGACGTCACAATTTAAGGAAAGGAACGAGATCACAAATAGCATTTTTTAATTAAAAGAATATGGCTAACAAATTATTGGGTGTGCCGCTTAAGAAACCAAGTGAAGTTGATATTGTGAAACCACTTAATAATCTAATTCAAAGTACGTATAGCGGCGCCTCAGCTGAAGATAAAGGCAAATATGCGGAATGTGTTAATGAATTTTCCAGGCAACGTAATTCGGCAATTTGGAAATTTTTCGAAAAATACGAAGCATCTCTCGAAGTAGTCTACTCGTAAGTGCAATCTAAATAATTACTTTTGTTTGACTTACTAAATCTAGTTGAGGAAAGAAAAAAATGACTCATAACAATAAAATGTGTATGTTTGTAACAAACGACGACGTAATTTTCATGGTATTGAAATAAAATTATTTTCTTGCATTACTGCCCCAATCAGTTACTTTGATCAGATCTGTGCTTTGGAAACGAAAATACCGGTGAACGAATTACAGATACCATTTAAATGGAAAGATGCTTTCGATAAGGGTTCAATTTTCGGTGGAAAAATTAGTTTAAGTAAGTTTGATTCATGTTTACATATGGCGATTGCAATCAATTACTTGGAATTTCCTTTATTTTTTTAGCCCACACTTCTTTGTTGTATGAGAAAGTTTGCATACTATTTAATATAGCTGCGTTGCAAAGTTGCCTTGCTGCAGAGCAGTCCTTGGAAAGTGATGATGGCCTTAAAATGGCTATTAAGTTATTGCAGCAAAGTGCTGGAATCTTTCAATATCTTAAAGGGGCTGTTCCCGCCGCCATTCCTTCGGAGCCCACCCCTGACCTTAGTCAAGATACCCTACAATGCTTACAAGCATTGATGATTGCACAAGCACAAGAGGTTTTTATTACAAAAGCCATTAAAGGTCGGTTTGATAGATATATAATTGCAAGGATGCATAATTTGTTTTGAATTTATAAAAAGATATATATTAAAAAAATAACATTTATAAAATGCATACCTTCCTCCTTCCGTAGATAACATGAAGGAAATCGTTATCGCCAAATTATGCTGCCAATGCGAAGAATTTTATGCTGACGTACTGAAAGCAATGCAGAAGGATTCGGTGCGCACTCTTTGGGAAAAGGAGTGGATACCTTCAATAGCCGGGAAACAAGCTGGCTTTCATGCCTTAACTCAACTCTATCAAAGTTTAGTCTGTCGTTCTGCGAAGAAAATTGGTGAAGAAATCGCTCGTTTACGAAATGCCGTGGAACTTTTTAAGGCTGCTCAGACACGCTCTGGTAATGCGACGTATTTGGACGGGCATTTTACTAGAGCTAAGCGTAATTTGGCCGAATCGACAAAGGATAATGAATTCATTTACAACGAAATGATACCGGACGTTAATTCATTGGCTACACCTGGCAAAGCCCAATTGGCCAAACCAATTACTTTGGCATCGCCTTTGTCCAGCAATTTTAAAGATATTTTCAATGAATTGGTGCCAGTGGAATTGCATCGTGCTTTAACCGCTTCGGATATGCGAAAATCTGAAATTATTAATGCAGAAATTTTGAAACTGAGAGAAGCCACTCAAACTTTGAACGCTGTGCTCGCCAGTTTAAACTTACCGGCTTGTGTTGAAATTACGGACGATGGGTCAGGGTTGCCCCCATCTTTAATGGAGAAAGCGAATGATGTTCGCCAAAAAGGCGGCATAGAGACAGTTAAGAAGCATTTAAAAGAATTGCCCGAATTATTAAATCGTAATCGTGAAATATTAGACGAAACCGAACGAATGTTAGATGAAGAGCGCGCTTCGGATAACCAATTGAGAAATCAATTCAAGGAAAAATGGACTCGTATATCATCTGATAAATTAACGGAAATGTTTCGTACAAATGCTAAAAAATATCGAGAAGTTATAAACAATGCTATCGAAGCTGATAAAACCGTCCGGCAGAAATTCGAAACAAATGAAAAAGGTATCGAACTGTTATCATTGCCACACCAACAATTGCAACAGGCTATGCCTGTTGCCGGTGGTAGTGTAGATCCCAGTTGCGCAAGTGTGCAAAAATTAAAACATCTTATGGAAAACGTTGAAACTATAAAAGCTGAACGGGATGCTATCGAATCAGAACTCAAGTCTACCACTTTTAATATGAAAAATGAATTTTTGCAAGCTTTACAAAAGGATGGAGTTATCGATGAACCAGCCTTATCGTTGGTGCATATTGGTCAAGTTTTGAGTCCGTTGCAAGCGCAAGTAAAAGAAAGCATTGAGCGGCAACAGTCTTTAGTGTCTGATGTGCAAATAGCTCATAGCGAATTCGTGTCGGAAACCGGTAGCAGCGGGAATGCCAGAGACAAGCTTTGCAAAGAATTGGCTACAGCCTATGATAGCTTCATTGAATTGTTAGGTAATCTCAAAGAGGGAACCAAATTTTATAACGACTTAACTGAGTTATTGGTGGTATTCCAAAATAAAATATCTGATTTCTGCTTCGCTCGCAAAACTGAAAAAGAGGAATTGATGAAAGATTTAACTACAGAATCTAGTCGACAAGCTCCTGCACCTACACCTACTTTACCTTCACATTATTCTTCTACTTCGGGCAGTGGTGCCGGTAAACTGCAATGATGGTTTCATTTGAACACTGCTCTTACATTTAATTTCTACAGATATTTCGACAACTGATGGTTCAGCGTCGTCAATGCCAACAGCTAATACAGGTTCGATGGGTGGTATTCCTTATCCTCAGAGTGTTCAGGGCATGCCAATGCCCTATGGCGCGACGTCAAATGTTCCATATCCATCATACGCGCCCCCACCGATGCCACAGGGCTTCAACCCCTATGCCACTCTACCGTATCCAGGAAGTAAGTTTTCGCTGTAGTCATATTTCCCTCTATTCACGCTAAAATAATTGTAGCTCCATTCCAATACAGTGGTTTTCCACAAGGACCACCACCGGGACATTATGGCACATATCCTGGTAGCTTTGCAAGTCATCAGGGTGGATATCCTAATCAAAAACCCCCAGGATGGTAAAAGTTGTTAGTGTATATGTTTGTAGTACATCCTTTAATTGAGTGTACTTTTATTTTCACTTTTATTTACCTTGAAAGCACATTTTCTTATGCTTATTATTGTTTAAATCAATATTGGAATCTAAATGATATATTTATGCCCACCATCGACAGAGGACATATTAAATTCATCAATTCCTTTATGTCATACCGAAGTGTGCGTTCGTAAAACGCATAAAATAAGTTTACGTTTTATTATCATACGAAGCTGGCTCGTTTTATTACTTTGTCTTTCCGCTTGTCATGCATTGCTGAAAAGATCAACGTCGTAATATTCTAACTAACTTTAATTGACGACAATAGATCAGGTTTGAAAGACCACATATAAAATAGAAATAGGTACAAGAAATATACTCAGCATCGCCAGTCGATCCGAAACTCTGCTGTGACAGACCATAACTAAAGTTTACGGTAAAAAAAAAAAGGAGGAATAGCCCTACAAAAAATAGTACAGTCGATTAAACGTATTGATCTGCTATCGCTATCGCGTGGTGGGTGAATAAAATCTTGCTTTTAGTTTAATTTGTATTTAAATAGGCAATTGTGGCAACCAAGTAGGCCATAAGGTATAATAAAGTTATAAAGTATAAAAATACTCTAGGAATATAACCTCGACTGCATTCATTTATTTGTTTTAATATTTCATTATATATCACAAACGGCCCTTCTCCCATCTTTTGAACAAATTATTCTTAATTATATTCACAGCAGCTGGATTGCATATGCTTGCAATTAACAATTCTTGTAATTCGTTAATGGGTTTACTCGAAGATCCTTCTTCATAATGATAGCGTTCACTGTTTGTTTTGATAAGCTTCTCGTAATCAGCCAAGGTTAACTTTGGTACTTGTGTGATATTCTCGAATTTTTTTAATAAATTGCATGTTTCCTCCTCGTCTATGTATTGATAAGAGTAGGCGGTTTGAAGACTTCCACCCTTTTTGCCGCTTAATAGTGATTGCTTTTCTTGTAACAAGACGTTAAGTATTTTAAAAACTTCCTCATCATCAATGATTTCCGTTAACTGTAAAAATAATATGAAACGTATAAGCACATATTTTCGACTTGCTGTTAAAGAATTGCTTTTACTTGATTCGGGTTCATAACGTATTCTTTTATGTTGGCGCTTGCATTTCTGGTAAAATTCTCGATAAGATATTTTACGATACATTCTTCTATCTGACTGTCTATGTCTACATCCAGAGGAATCCATGAGTTAAGACTTAATGAAGTTTCTAATGCTTCAACGTAGTGCCACCAATGTCTGGGTATAATTAGAATATCATTTGGCTCCACTACGACTTGATAAGCATGTTCACTCAATTGGAGAAGCTCAGGAAATTCTTTGGGGTGTGGAGCGTAGAAATTCTCCAAGCAATACACGCTTGACTCTTCATAAGGAATGCGAGTAGCTGTGAGGTTTGTAGAAGGAGGAAACAGCAACCAAGACTTTCTGCGAATAAAATTAAAGTGAGTCTCAACTTCTCATTAGCAACTTCCTATATTGTACGAGAAAAAGAAAGAGTCGATTTTTACTGACTATTAGCAAGTCTTCTTTACCAGTCTTATTTACTTAATTCTTTATATCCCAAAATAAAAAAAGGACATTTCCCTCTATAACGGATTTTCAATCTTTAATTCTTCTTTTTGATCATAAGGAACTATACTTACTTTCCATAAATTTGCACAACAATATTGCAACCATACGTATCATAATGACAAGGAGTATTTTGATTTTTAGAACTCAACCAGAAAGTGCAATCTGAGTGCGCTTCTGGAAAACCGAAGCAAGCGAAATCTATATTTTCGCTACAAATTGAAGGCAGTTCATGTACTCTTTTGTAATTTAGACCTAACCACATGCTTTCGCAATTATATTTAAGGAAGTCTGTTGCGGACATTTGTTTTATTACGCGTTTACGTTCCCATTGCGGTGTTTTTGAGTCTTTTGCAGACATGCATTCGAAAGCTAAAGGCTCTTGAGTGTGCCTATCTAAATTTCGACACCATCCATCAATACCATTTTGGAAACAAGTCCATTTGGGCTTATAACTTCTCAATATTATAGGCTTTCTGGTATTTAAAACAATTTCCCTTACTTTTAATGAGCAATCGTCCATTGCGACTAGGGTTGCCACATCAGCCGATCAACTAGTCAATAATTTAATATTCTTTGACAAATCTGACACTGAGTACAACGCCAATATTGCAGTAATTTAATTAAGACTGTTACCAAAATCGATTGTTTTGACGTTTCAAAGCATTCCCATTCTCGGTTTTTGTATAGATACTTATATGAATTATAGAACTGATTTCATTTTCAATTTATTTATATTATTTTTTAATTTTTGTTTTTGTATTAATACTTGGTTTCATTCCATTTCCTTGTTTTCATAAATTTCTATAATATAACGAAATACGCGCTTTGGTAATCATGAGCATTTTTCATTACTAAAAATCAGCTGTTAATTCGTATTGTAGTCGGGTGAAATTCAATATAAAAAAAAAGGAAATAAATATTGTCCTGATCCATTCTCTTTAAACAAACTAAAGAATAAATTAAATTTCTCTCCAAAGGATATACAAACGCGAACGCGAGTCCAGAAAAATATCAAAATGGATGAATTGCAAAAACTTGAACACCTCTCTCTCGTCTCCAAACTGTGCACTGAATTGGACAATCATTTAGGTATAAATACAAATAAAATCGAAGATTGCATGAAATTTTATTTTCTAACATTTATATTTTTTAGGCATCAACGATAAAGATTTGGCTGAATTCATAATACACTTGGAGTCGCAGAATCCTACATTAGAAGACTTTCGTAAAGCTTTAAACCAGCATGGAGCTGAATTCCCTAATTCGCTTGTTGCCAATCTTCAAAGAATTATTAAACTAATGAGGCCGTCATCCGCGAATAATAATGGAGAGCAAAACACATATGACAAAACAAGCAACTCAAATGATCAGAATTCCCGGACAGCACAATTGGCGAAAATGTTTCCGGGTTTAGCTATGCCAAATGATAAATTTAGTGAAGAGCATGTATCTTCTGACAAAATTTTCGATAAAGAAGAAAGTAGAGTGAAGCAAAACAATCTAGGAAATGATGATTTAAACATTGTTGATGCTGCCATGAATGAATTGGCAGCGTTAGCTTCAGAAAGTGATAAGATGAACAAACAAAATGAATCTGTAAAGAAAAAAGAAGGAAAATCATGCTCAGAATCAAAATATAAGGATCGAAAACGAAGGAAGAGCTACGAGGAAGAGAAGAAAGCGCGGAAGGAGCGTTCGCGCTCAAGATCTAAATATCGTAAAGATGTCTCGAGACGTAGCCGTACCCCCGGACGTGATCGGTCTAGAATACGTGGTCACCGTCATCATGAACATAGGAGATATTCTCGATCACGCTCAAATGATCGTTCAAATCGCAGACGAAAATCTCGATCGCACTCAAACGATCGTTCAAATCGCAAACGAAGTTCTCAGCCTCGTTCGCATGACCGTTCAAACCACAGACGAAATTCTCATTCTCAATCTCCTGAGAGCAAACGCGGTAAAACGGTATCTAGTATTCCGATAACTGACGATCCTGAACCAGGTAAAATTTATAGTGGAAAAGTGGCCAACATAGTTCCTTTTGGATGCTTTGTGCAATTGTATGGCTTGCGAAAACGTTGGGAAGGATTAGTTCACATATCCCAGTTGCGCTCTGAAGGACGTGTTACTGACGTCACCGAAATAGTCAGTCGTAACAGTATCGTAAAAGTAAAAGTTTTGTCGATTACTGGCGTAAAAGTGTCTCTCTCCATGAAAGAAGTCGATCAAGATACAGGAGAAGATTTAAACCCGCTTTCTCATGCTCCTCCTCCCGAAAACGAATTGCTTGATCGCAATCCCGATCGCCCATTCGGCGGAGGGACGTCTCTTTTAAACCTCCAAAGAGCAGGTGACAATGATGAGAGTGACTCGCGCAAACGAGTAACCCGAATTTCTAGTCCGGAAAGATGGGAAATCAAGCAAATGATAAGCTCGGGCGTTTTAGATCGTAGCGATTTACCAGACTTTGATGAAGAAACTGGTTTGCTCCCTAAAGATGAGGACGATGAGGAAGATATAGAAATTGAGATTGTTGAAGAGGAGCCACCATTTTTAGCAGGGCATGGACGAGCGTTACATGATTTGTCGCCTGTTCGTATAGTTAAAAATCCCGATGGTTCATTGGCTCAGGCAGCTATGATGCAGTCTGCCCTTTCCAAAGAGAGAAGAGAGCAAAAAATGCTTCAGCGTGAGCAGGATATGGAGGCTGCGCCAACAGGTCTAAATAAAAATTGGATTGATCCATTACCTGACGAGGATACCAGCCGTACTTTGGCTGCTAACACAAGGGGATTAGGCGGTGGCCCTGCTGAGGTGCCTGAATGGAAAAAGCATGTTATTGGAGGAAAGAAATCATCATTTGGTAAAAAAACTGACATGTCCTTAGTTGAGCAGAGACAATCATTGCCAATTTATAAACTAAGAGACGATCTAATTAAAGCGGTTACGAACAATCAAATTCTTATAGTTATCGGTGAAACTGGATCGGGAAAAACTACTCAAATAACGCAATATTTAGCTGAATGTGGTTTTACAGCTCGTGGCAAGATTGGTTGCACTCAGCCACGCCGCGTTGCAGCTATGTCAGTCGCTAAACGCGTTGCCGAAGAGTACGGTTGTCGCTTAGGTCAAGAAGTTGGCTACACCATACGTTTCGAGGATTGCACTAGTCCTGAAACGGTTATTAAGTATATGACGGATGGTATGTTGCTGCGCGAATGTTTAATAGAATCAGATCTGAAGTCCTATTCAGTAATAATGTTGGATGAAGCCCACGAGCGTACTATACATACAGATGTGCTCTTTGGTTTACTTAAAAGTGCTGTCCAGAAACGTCCAGAATTAAAACTTATCGTTACTTCGGCCACTTTAGACGCTGTAAAATTTTCTCAATATTTTTTTGAAGCACCTATTTTCACTATACCCGGTCGAACATTCCCCGTTGAGGTTCTTTATACCAAGGAGCCGGAGACCGACTATTTGGATGCCTCTTTAATAACGGTAATGCAGATACATCTGCGTGAACCTCCTGGTGATATTCTGCTTTTTTTAACTGGTCAAGAGGAAATCGATACGGCTTGTGAAATTCTGTATGAGCGCATGAAAAGCTTAGGTCCGGATGTACCAGAATTAATAATATTACCAGTATATTCGGCCTTGCCTTCCGAAATGCAGACAAGGATTTTCGATCCAGCTCCACCGGGCAGTCGCAAAGTAGTAATCGCTACTAACATTGCAGAGACTTCTCTAACCATTGATGGAATATTTTATGTAGTCGATCCCGGTTTTGTTAAACAGAAAGTGTACAATTCTAAAACTGGAATGGATTCCCTAGTAGTTACTCCAATATCGCAAGGTACATATATATGTATGCAAGTGAAATAATCATTAATCATAGATAACCATTGATTATCTGGTGAGGGAATTTCTCATTTAACAGATTGCGTGAGGGAATTTTTATCACTTTAGCAATTTCTTAAAAAAATTTTTTTAATATATTATTAGCATTAATGTACAACCATTTCGAAACTATTTTACAATTCATTTATTTTGCAATGTCTTAGCTGCTGCTAAACAACGTGCTGGTCGCGCTGGTCGTACTGGACCTGGTAAATGCTATCGCCTGTACACGGAGCGGGCTTATCGTGACGAGATGCTGCCTACACCTGTGCCCGAAATTCAACGCACAAACTTAGCCACTACTGTGTTACAATTGAAGACTATGGGTATTAATGATTTATTGCACTTTGATTTTATGGATGCACCACCTGTTGAATCTTTGGTAATGGCGTTAGAACAGCTCCATTCTCTATCGGCTTTAGATGATGAAGGTCTTTTAACTCGTTTGGGACGAAGAATGGCTGAATTTCCTTTGGAGCCTAATTTATCTAAGATGCTTATAATGTCTGTGGCTTTGCAATGTTCTGACGAAATTTTAACCATTGTGTCTATGCTAAGCGTGCAAAACGTATTTTATCGACCGAAAGATAAACAGGCATTAGCTGATCAAAAAAAGGCGAAATTCAATCAGATTGAAGGCGATCACTTGACTTTATTGGCAGTTTATAACAGTTGGAAGAATAATAAATTTTCCAATGCCTGGTGTTATGAGAATTTTGTTCAAATTCGTACCTTAAAACGATCACAGGATGTACGTAAACAATTGTTGGGCATAATGGATCGACATAAATTAGATGTAGTTTCAGCCGGTAAAAAGTCGGTGCGTATACAGAAAGCAATTTGTTCGGGTTTCTTTCGAAATGCCGCCAAAAAGGATCCTCAAGAAGGTTATCGCACTTTAGTTGATTCTCAAGTTGTTTATATACATCCTTCAAGTGCGCTGTTTAATCGTCAACCCGAATGGGTTATTTATCACGAACTAGTTCAGACTACTAAGGAATACACACGTGAGGTAACTACCATAGATCCGAAATGGTTAGTAGAATTTGCACCATCCTTTTTCCGATTCTCCGATCCAACAAAATTGAGCAAGTTTAAGAAGAATCAACGCTTGGAGCCGCTATACAATAAATATGAGGAACCTAACGCCTGGCGTATTTCAAGAGTTCGAAGAAGACGAAACTAAACGGTTTTATTTATATATATTTGAGAATTTCTTTGAAGAAATTTCCATCTATCACAAGATTAGAAATTTTCAAAAAAGAATCATTGCCTAAAGGTACTAAATAAGCGAAAGAATATCCTAAACCGGGCGTATTTCAATAATTTGAAAAAAAGACTGATCTGACTGAGACTTTCTTATTTTTGTCGCTGGGTAAGTTCCTTGCTGGTGCTTTACCATGGCAGGTATATATATATATATAATGTTCAAGGTTTCACACCATGATTTAATTATGCGTTCAATTTTTTAAAATATTCTTCTCATTGTATTAATTATGTAAATAATTTTTCTTTCATGTATTATTTTTCTAACATTCTTTTATATGCTCGATGAAATTTTTTTTTTTTGTATATAAAGAAATTGAAATACGGAAACTTGTCCACATGTTTTAAGGGAAAAAACAATGTGCGAATGCATTTGGATAATCAATAGAATATATTTCTCGGGTATCGGGCTTTTCACAAATGAATGACTATTCCCATTCGTTACAAGAATGAATTGGAAAATGGAAAGATGACTTCGCTCAACTAAGAATATGGTATACCAATCATGGAGGGACAACTAAAATTGTAAATAACTGAAAGAGCCCTAGCATCCACAGAAAATTACAATAATTCTAGATACCAATATGATCCAAGAAGTTGTATAAGATCCAGATTGTTCAAAAAAGTTATATAAGATCCAATTCTTCATAACCACGTCATACGTGCTTTACACGAAGACATTAGATTAGATAGAAATTCTCGAAATAAAGTTCTAACAACGATAAATCGATTCAGATAAAATATGAATTTATAAAGTTATTATAATATATTTAGTCTGATAAATAAAATTCCTCACTTAAAACAGAAAAAATCAAGCAAGAAGAAAGAAGATGTCTTCTAGTTTTTTGTTTTTTTTCTTTTATAATAATTTCTACAATGTTTTGGTAAGCAATGGGCAGTTAACATACATTTTAGATAAACCTTACTTTAACTAGGAATAGCGTGTGAAATGAGTGCCATTGTGATAAATCAATAGAACGAAGGATATGCCCAATCAAATTAGCATTTTTTTTAAACAACGCGAGTGTTACTGTGGCTTGGCCTTGAAAAGGGTTATGTACATGAATAGTCTGTGCGAAGTGACATATGCCACTTTCGGGGAATGTTTGGGCCCTGGAGGTTTGGGAAAACGCAATGAGTTTGTTTTATAATAAATCAATTAAATGCAAGAAATGGGTATGTTTGGAATAAACTGCGACAAACTTGAAAACGAGTAACGACGACGATGCAAATATCAATTAAACGGAATAGATTTTATCGTTTCGATTTAAATAATTTATGCTAAATATTTTTTCATAACATTTTATTGCGCAACGGAAGAGGCTAACTTTTGAAGTTTACGCCAAATATCGTAAAAATGAAGAAATAGATTCAATCCAATGAAGCCATAGATACAATCTAGTCTCAAAAATAAGTTATTCGTCGGTAATTAAGAACACTGCATCTGCACTGTGAAGTACTTTATGTATAGTTAAGCGTATATTATCGCAAGCACTGCTCTGCTCTACTTTATCATATCTGCGAAACTGCATGTCGGCAACGAGGTTCAAATAACTCAATTGACAATATAATAATGATAAGGCAGTGATAAGCAGTGTTTATATTACTGCTTTGAATGTTTTTTTTTCTGTTTTGCGAAAGCATACAACTCGGTGTTGATGAATGAGTGCTGCAGTAAACGATCAGATAGTGATAAAAAAAAATAAATGGTGCTTGTGATATTGCAATATTCAATTGTAAATGAAAAAACAGCAAATTTTCTCGGTAGTTTTTCGGTACTGTGTGGTTATGTTCTAATTATGTGTTCTAAACTATGTGCTCTGTTTATTTGTTGAATGGTAAAGTAAAATATGATTTTAGAACAGGTAAGCGATATTGTATGGATTTATGTTTTTTATACTTTTTAATTAACAATTCATATGGAACTTTGAGAAGATATTTGGCGTTAGAGCTTATTATGCTGTAGCTTGCTAAAAGAAATCCAATACTGCTTTACGGCAAATGGAATTAAGGCTGCATGTATGGGTTAGGTTTAAATTGCTTCACAATCGCTTTATCATACATATTAATATATTTTTTTAGTTGGAAATATTTGGCTGAAAGCAAGTTTTATTTGTTTTTTCTTATAACTTAGATTTGATTTTCCGTTCGTAACACTCACAAGTACGCATCAAAGCTAATATAGAAATTTAAACTCTTGCTTTGTGGATATTGTTCTTTATTGATGGCCGCACGTTACGTTTGGAACTGGTTCTGACCTGGTCTCAATCGTATACGCATAGTATAATTTATAGAAAATATTAATAATAATAACGCCCGCAATAGATAAAAAATGTGGTCTATGAGAGATATCGATATACGAAGCAGTGCCGACTTTCTCTATGACATCGTTCGATGAACCCACGTAACCTATATTTAATGAAAAATATTATTATTGTAATGCGTTAAAAAAAAGAAACATAAACTGTTTAGGCATGCAGCGAGCGAAGTGGTTAGACTTATGTTTATGCAAAAATTCGCTTCGACAAGCGCAACTTGGTAGTTGACTGTAATGTTTAAACAATTTTAAATTTTTAAGTTGACCTGAATTTGAAAACATTTAAAACAGTTTTCTAAAGAATATTAATATTGATTTTTCTATCCATCATCCCCGAAGGATGAGCGATATATTGAATTTTCAAACCGTTTGCAACACCCAGAAGGAAGCTTCAGATACCCCAAAAAGTATGCAAAAATAAAACTATCGGTTTCAAATTTGGCAGAAACTATGTAAGTTCTTAATGCAGTTTGGTATTGAAAATGGGCCAAATCGGTTGAAGGACACGCCTGCAGTGCTACGTAAACTGAGAACACTTCTGGTTAGATAAATCTACAAAAATTTGAAGGTGTATTCTATGGGCAATGTTATATATAGTACCTAGACAAAAGGCAAAAGTTGGCCGCGGCGCCCGAATATTCTACAGTATAAAAATTTAATTTTATTTTCAATACCTTTATAACGCGCAGAATTAAGCTGTAAAAAGCCGGTGAAGTATATAAATTCTTGTCCTGTTTTAAATGTGAAATGAACCTAAGCATGTCCTTCTGCTTGTCTTGCCAACTGCCCAAGCATGTAGTTTTAGTGGTAAGCACACTCCCAATCGCAAAAATGAGGGTATCGTCTACAAACTTGCAAAAGAGTTTGAAAATGACCTAGACCAGTCAAAGGACACGCCTGCAACGCCCAAACCCTTATGCAACAAAAATTTTGAATACCTTTGCTTCCACTGTTTTTGACTTGTTACTCGTAAAGTAGAACATATATACCATACAAATTTCCATTGTTATTTTGAAAGTAGCTGCGCCCACCCAATATTAGAGGACGAAATGAAAATTTAGTTGTTTTCTCTTTTTTCAGTCTTCTTAGGATAACGATGATGGGTTTAAAACATTCGGTTAGGGCCGAGTGAATTTTTTTTTGCTTGTTTGAATTGTTCTTTTAATTTTTAAAATTATAATAATTACGATGGGAACCAGGCCATATGCTTTCTTTGCTGGCATTAAACAAATGCGAATAAAATTCGGTAAAGATATCCTCAAATAGATGAAAGTGGAGTAAAAGGACAAAAATGCCTGAATGAAATTTTGTAGAGAGCGGAATAATTATGTAATACTTAGTTTGCCAGGTAAAAATCCTGCCTAGAACCTAACAGGCTACGTGAGTGAATTAAAAAGAATCTCGATTATGAAAGGAATAATGCGGTTTATATATTAAAATATTTTAAATTATCATCAAAAGCTGATATTTTTCTTATATAAATCTTGCAGGCTTTAAACATCGTTTTTTCGAAGAATGAACTGCTGAGCAAAAAAAGAAAAGAACGTGCCTTAACACACACGAACAAAGATGACAGATAGTAAACTAATTAAATGTATTCTCCAATGAGCAGGCGCACATTGCATCTGCAATGTATACCTATTTCAAGGTGTAAATTTATAGAGAGCACTTGCATTAAATACTAGTGCTTGCAGAAAGGCTGTTAGTATCCGGACGTTGTCATTCAGACTAAATGGGAAATTTGCATTCTCATTATTGCTTTAGCTGCTTTAACACTGTGTTTAGGAAATAGGAAGAGTAGTAAGCTAGTAAGTAGTAAAATAGTTTGTCCATACGACAAGCCTTTTTCCTTAGACTGAGAGCATTCTCACTGACATTTGCATCAAATTTCGTAATAATATTTTCAATAGCTCTTCGGATCGGCTTTATCTTGATCTATTGAGTTAAAATGATATTCATTGAGAGAGAATTAAATCATGCGAATATGGCATTTAGGCCAATACAAGGGGAAAATTGGCTTACCTTCAACGAAGCGTTGTCTGCCCATGGTTCTGACAACTTCTTCCTATAT
The DNA here is from genome assembly GCA_001077435.1 of Glossina morsitans morsitans. NCBI lineage: Eukaryota > Metazoa > Arthropoda > Insecta > Diptera > Glossinidae > Glossina > Glossina morsitans. The sequence goes on from CCAG010023115.1 coordinate 28,954, forward strand.
CCATGCCCGATGTGCTTGAAACAAGCAGAAAGAAGGCCTATACACCCCATATATCCCTAATCATCATTAGATTCTAAACTGGTTTAAGCAGATTCCTCGGCCTGTCTCTCTGTCTCTCCGTCTTTCTGTGCAAAGTCTGTTGTGAACAAAAATGAAGAAATCGGCTTTAAATTTGCAAAGACATTGGAAGTTCTTATACGTTTTGCATTGAAGTTGGATTTTTTATTGAAAATGAAACAAATCGGTCAAAGGACATGTACACAGTACAATGCAACTGGAGACCGTCTGAGTTTTCAAAAATGAAAATTTGTTTTTTTTTACTACTTAGTTATGAGTCGTATCAGATATAAGAATAAAAACTTGGAAGTCTGTTTTCTAAGGTGTTTCTGGGCACATGTATAAAAATATAAAAGAATCGATCACATCCACCCAATATTATAAGGTATCGAAATTTCATTCTTTTCTCAAAACAAAGATGAAGAAACTTCAGAGATCCTATAAGGCTTACGTTTGTGCTATAGAGCTCTTATAAAGGGTACTGATCCATTGGCCAGTATCAAATTCTGAATCGTGATAGACATTTTTGCCAGTCCAATCGGTTGTCTGTCGGCGTGTTTAGTTTCTGTGAAAAACGTGATCCTGGAAAAATTGCATTCAAATTTGGAAAAAACATAAGACGTTGCTGCGCATAGTCTGGTGTTGAAAATAGGCCAAAATTGGTTTTTCTGGATTTCTTGCTCTTTGCGCATAAAGTGCAACAGAGACCTGGTAAAAATTCCAGGTATATTCTACAAAAATGGCAATTGTCTTTAGTGGGAATTGGAGGTCTTACACACTACTAAAGAAGTTTCATCAAATGTGTTGAAATCAAAAAATTCCACTTGCTATCCAGCATATGAAGCACCCTTGTCCGTTGCGGATTATTACAAAAAGTATTTTGGAATTTGAAGTTTGTTTGGAGATTGTTTCAATTATGTTCCGCTTAGTATTTGTGGGAATATTTGTGTTAGGGTCACTTGTGCGTTGCTATATGTGCTCCCGATTTTCGTTCGCTTTTCTAGAGAACATTTTAACTCTACATTATTCTATCGGTTTAACTTCTTAAATTTTGTTTTGTTGTTATAAACGTGCGGACTGGAACAACTCCTGCGAAAGAATCGATTTTTTGAAAGAAAGTTTTTGAATGAAAAACCTTTTGCTTCCTTTCAAAATCAACTTAAGCAGTTTCGAAGAGAATATTTTTTTTTTTTTTTTTGAGTGTATATATCAATGTGTTGGCGATACATAAATGGATAAATGTGGCTCTAATTTTTTTTTATTACTTGATTAAGAAATGAGTGTGGAGTCGTATTAAATTTCTCTTTTCATTATTATTCGCAGTCGTACAATATACTGATGGTACTGATGGTATAATAATTGTTTTATTTCGAACAGATTAATAGGTCTTTTTTTTTTACATTGGCTCAATAGACTTGTTGCTGTAATTTTCTACATCACTGCAGGAAGAGCATAACAACCGGACAATTAGTTTCATTTGCTTTCGACTTAATAAAATTCTGACATAACAAGCAAAGATACCATTAATTACTATGGTCATAAGGTGTTATTTGCCGTTGGCTGTGTCTCAATGTGACATTTCTAACTGTAATTTTATAAAATTATTTATAAGTTATGTAGCAATTAAAAATAAATTAATTCTAAACGCGTTCCCATATATATTCGGAGAATTAATACGTTTGAATGCTTGAATTGAATGAACAGAAACCTGCAAATGTTTATAATAAGTTAATATCTATTGTTTTTAATTCCAGATAATTCCAGTCTTTTGCGAACGTTTTAATAGAACTTTGAAAATAATATACCGGTAAGTCATTTATGAGATGCATTCATTTCATATTTTATATTAAATTATCTGCAATAGTTTTAAATTCTTATCCTTATAAGGATCTCTTGAGAGCATAATTATGGCTTACATTCATCACATATTTGAGCTGATTGAAGATGCATGCAATTTTTAAAATTTGTTGAATATTTTATACTCATCTGAAAGCTGTAAGGCTGTAAAGCATTGCGCCAACTATTAAGTTAGTTGCATGAAAAACGAATTTAATAAGTTTTCTACTTTTTTTAAAAATCTTGTAAAGTGTACGTAATATAAGTATATGAATATAATAAGATTCACTATTCATCTGTTCATGATTCATATATCCGCATATTCATGTATTCGTATATTCACGTATTCGTATTCGTTTAAATATTGTATATGTAAATATATGTATATGTGAATAGGTGTATGCATCAATATATGAATACAAGAATATATGTGAGTGTATGAGTAAATGAATATATAAATATTCGAATCTTATATTAACATTTGTTTATTTACATATTCATATATTGCCTGAATACGTGAATACATGAATACTTACAATATTCATATGTGTTCACGTATTCATATATTGCTCACATTATCACATATTCATATATATATACATTCATAGAGTCATGTATCCATATACTCATGTAGTCGTATATTCACATTCATATTAATTTATTCATATGTTCATAATACTCCTGCACTCATATACCCGCATACTCACTATTTAAATGAACGTATATGAACACAGGAATATGTGAACTGTGCATATATTCATATATTCATACATTCATGTAATCAAGTATTCATATCATCATGTAATCATATATTCACATATCCACATGTTCATGTATTGATATAATCACGTATTCGTACATTTAAGTAATCATATATTCACATATTCATATATCGGCATATTCATTATTTAAATGAGCATAGATGAAACAGAAATATATGAATTGTTCATACATTCATACATTCATATATTCACACAATTATGTATTCATATAGTCGCGTATTCATATACTCATGTGACCATATATTCCCGTATTCACATACTCATTTATTTATATATTCATACATTCTTGTATTTGTAATATATGTGAGTATATGATTACACGAATATCTGAATATAAGAGTATGGAGAAGTACATAGGATTGACTTCCATCCCACATAGGTAGCTAATAATTGTACACTTATTATTATTTTTTAAATTTTAACTGTTCGACACTCGTGGTTTTGACATGAACAGATGCTACCGCTTGACCGTGGCGGCCCAACGTAAGATTCTCACTTATGGCAAAGTAATTAATATGTTCAAATATATATATAAAGATAAAACTCGGACTGCGAAGCCAGATTCGTATTTAACAAAGATATTTACTAACCATGCCTCTAACTGTGCAGAGGCCATAGCCATTTCTGTGTCTGTGTAATTTGTGGGTTTCCAAATCCAACCAGAACCTAGTGCGTCTAAATATATCTTTATGTTAAGTATCTAGCCGTGCGATGTTAGGGTCTTTACAGGTTAGTTACTTAAGTTAAGATCGATTTATACTTGACAACCTTCAGTGTTATCTCATTTTATGCAAACTATGAAATTTATTGCTTATTTATTCATTTTTCATGCTTTTCACCGAAGGACTTACAAAGCCCTGCAAGAGGCGTCGGAGATCCTATGATCCTATGGATCAATTTCCAAGTCCGAATCGAGCTAAACATGTCGGTCACTCCATCCGCCATAATAGCAATAGTCAGCCATTCCCATCCTGTATCAGAGAGTAAAAAAGTTTAGCTTTTTCCGGCTTTTCCTTTGGTCTTTGTTTTGAAAATGCATCAGATAGTGGATGTAGAGGAATCGGTCACAGCTGAATATAATTGTCTTGTTTATTATTATATATTAAATGCGAATCTAACTTCATACCCTTAAGTTCTACCACTAATTTATCTTAAGTAAAACTAAACTACATATGTACGAGTGTTATAAACACTTTAACGTATTTGGGTCTCCTCTGTTATCTCGCATATCTTACAAAAATTTGAAGACATTGCTGTCAAGGACAGACTACGATTGTTAAAGCGTTTCATTTATCAGAAGTGATTTCACTTTCAATAACAAATTGCATTTTCTATCTTAAAATGACATATACTTACATATGTATGTAATTATTTAGCCAAGCAAGCATGTGCTTTATACATATATATAAAGCATTTATTCAATTGAAAAAATGTATAAAAAACTTGTAAAATAATATAAAAAGTTTTTTACAAAAAAGGCGTCTATAGTTTACAAAAAAAAAAAAAAGGTAGAAAACTGCAGGAAAAAGAACAAAAGACACATTGAACACAGACAAAGTAATATCCTGAAAAAGAGCTCATCATACCTCAAGGTAAGTACGTACGTACATGTACAATAAAAACTCATGTTTAACTTTTTCGCTGTTTTTATTTCGATATTCTCTTCTACTTTTTTTTATTTATTTATTTTTTTTTTTTTTCAATAAAAATACACTTTTTGTACGGTCGCCATCAATCAACAGCAGGCGTTGTTTACTCACGATACCTATCGGTTATGATTATGCACATCAGGCGATAATGAAGAAAAAGAATATTAATTTTATCATTGTCCGTAAGTTTGAAAACCTTTGTTTGTGCATTTCTATGAAATGTGTACGAATGTGCACTACCTTGATGAGATAAAGATATTGTTGTGTGTTGTTCGTAGTGTTATTTGCATATTTCGCCCATTAACTGTCGGTTAGATTATCGGCTGAAGTTAGACCATTAACCAGGACATGCCTTTGCATACCTAAAAACGAAGAGTATCCAAAATTCGATTCGATTCTTTATGCTGTGGAGTTTACCATGGTAATGTATTCCTGCACTGATGATTTTATAAAGGCTTGCTATACAATACAAATATGGCTAAGCATACGAAATGAAATTCTTGGTTATTGAGCGTATTCCTTAATATCAACTATATTCTCTATAAATTCCTCTATTCAAGGGATACAATAATTATATTTGTGTGCGATATTAGTCGAGAATGAGTTTTCCATGCTAAAGATTATTTATAGTGTTATTATGTCTTTTTCAGATACAATGGAATATGATGGGTGATATAAAAAGTCTCCGCGGTTTTTTGCCGGTAAATGGTGTTGATGCCGATATATATCGGGCAACACTCGCCTGGTTATCTTACAGGAATATGTGCTTAAGAGGCGATATTTCTGCTTACATTTTTTATCCAAATACTTTTCTAATTCCTTCCTCACATAAACACTTAGATTGATTTGAAAATGGGTAAAATATCCGAAAAAATACGCTATGCGATGTCTTTTTACTATAAAAAAAGTAAAACATACAATGGTGAAAATGTTGCAAGTGAATGAAGGACCCAGGAGTGGTTTGCTCAATTCCGTTTCAAAAATTTCGTTGCCAAAGATGCTCCTCGCTCTGGTCGGCCAGTCACAGAAAGAATCGATGAAAGTTTGCAACTGGTGGAGCAAGAGCGGGACACAAGCTGTTAGGAAAAAAGCGGAGGCACTAAACAACAACCGCATGACAGTTTGGAACCATTTGAAAATAGCAGGCTACCAAAAGAAGCTCAAAAAAGGATCAAAAAACCGCGGAGCTCTTTTACATCGCCCATTACTTTAAAAAGTCACATAAGTCATGATTCAAAGTTTTATTTTGTTTTTGTAAAGTATAAGCACCGTGTCGGAGGGTAAACTAATTCTTCTCAGCTATTCATGCAATGAGCCATCATTTGGTCAAGTAAGAGAGATCAAGGGGAGGCAATGGGATTTGTCTTTTCAGTAGTACGAACATTCGTCTATGTGCCGGTTTTGTCAGGAAGGACAGTTTCCCTGCCGATTGTAATGATGCACTTGGTCAGTAGCATGGGTTTTCTTGTTTTTGAATGCAAACTCTTTCATTATTAGTTACGATCCAGCAGAAGATAAAGTAACTCTTTTCATTCCTGGGTTTTTTTTGTTACATAAGTCGATATCTATTCGAGCTGTATTCTGGGGCGTGAAAATGCTGCGTTATTGTTCAATATGATCTAAATCTGTTTATGCACTTTCTCGAAAAACGTATGCAAAACCATTATGTTGCATATAGTCTGGTTAATTACAAGCGGGTAATATACGTAACTCAAAGTTCTTTAGCACACTTTTTGTACGTGGAGGCGAAACCATGCTCGACTGAAAAAGCGAGCTGGGATTTTTATACCCTACACCACTTGTGGAGCAGGGAACGTTGAAGGTGAGCGGATGTATACAATGCCTAGAAGGACTTAACACATCTGTCCGTCAGTCCGGTTTCTATTCTTATGTTCAAGTTACGCAACTTTTGAGATATTTTGAAGAAATTTGATAAACCGACATGGTTTGGCCGAAGGACGAGGGCTATCGAAAATGGTTCGGATCTGACCATTTTTTCGACCACTTCACATTCAAAGCCTTATGTTGAGAAGTCGTAATATGAATAAACGTATCAAGTAAAGTTGTGCAGGGTGGTTAATGGTGGCTCACTTTTCTTTTTGGTTAGTTCTTTAATTCCTCAGTAAGAAATGTTTATTCTCTTCAGGGCGAATTTGGAATGATGCCGTCGATATCTCAAAAGTTCAATTATGATTAGAGATGAAAAGTAAGGTTCGTTAAATGCTTATAAGACGATATCGCACTGACATTGTGGACTGATTTGTTATTCTGTCAGCAGAAACTTTTCTAAATTATACTCAATTTAAGGTTTTTTTGAAGAAGTGCAAGCCGATTACTTACGTGAATTCTTAGCGGTTTTTCTTAAGTAAAATCAGTTTTTTAAATTATTTATAAAAATTTATTTGTGTATAAAATTATTATTATAATTAAATAATTATTTCATTAAATTCAGTTTTATTCGATTCCTCTACATCGAATAGAAACGAGCTTTAGCTCAAAGTTTTTATGATTATTAAATGCTGAGGTACGCAGATGTCCGTATGTAACAAAAAAAAAAAAAAAAGGAAAAGAGATATGCACTCTTTCATTCCTACTGCCCATTGCATCCTTATTTCAAAAACTTCATATGGGAAATACGGACCTAGTGGTTGACTTGAGAGTGTGTTTGAGTGCAAATCAACCTGATCGCCGACGAAGCTCCATATTCATTGTGTATATGGATTACTTGGAAGTTATAATTCACATCGCGTCCCCACATGATTATGGCGAGTTGCTTTATAAATCAATGTTTCCCCTCAGATCTCTTTTATGAGCTTGTTCTCATTACTTAAGTTGTTAGAAATCTGCTATAGATTTCGTTTTTTAGATTCAAGGTCTTGTGCTTCTGACTTCGGCAAGTAGGCAAGTGAACAGATAGACATCGGCTAAGAAGTACTCCCTGTTTGGTTGCATTTCTATATATAGTGATGGGTGGGTAGCAGCACTTTTTTAAACAAAGGTTATGAACGTCGCTTTCTATATAAACCGTAAAGTTTCCTTTACTTTGGGAAGTATGTTATTTCAAAATTTACTGAGAAATTTCTTAAATATGGACGGCAATGTTTCTATGTATATCTATTTGTGTTCGGTTTCCTTTTGTCGGGAAATGAAATGGGATTTTGAAAACTCGAAAGGACAGAAATATCTGATCTTAACAACTCGTACCTCATTTAACAATGCGTCATTATTAGATACACTAATGTATGTGTATGTGTATGTGTTTGTTAGTACATTATATTCTAAATTGATTTATGGTATTTTTCATCTAAGAAAAGCTCTGAATATTTTGATTGATTTTTTTTAGTGTTTTTTGGGCTGTTTGTCGCGACTATAAAATAATGCTGCCCCTGTTATAAAACTTTGCGGTTTGCTTTCGCTTACGAATGCTTTCTGGCTTAGAGTTTGCAGAATTTCTCAAGCAAGATAATGTGCGTGGGTGTGTATACCATACCGTTGAATATTAATAAATTCGTTGCTCGCTTTTTTAAGTTTATAAAAAATTCTTTTCCTTGGTTCTTAAGACCTATTATGCCCTATGATACTGGAATTGTATAATGCGATCTTTTGTTTTTGTGTTTTTTATCATGTATGTCTGTCTATACGTACATAGCATAATTGAGAGAATCCATGCATTAGACTATGATGGCTGATTAGAATATGTATTTAAAGACTACATTTGCTCTTCTAAAACTTAAAATTTCTTTTCATAGTTTGTATTATGTAAATTTTATGTTTTCATATTAAGAAAATTGGGAGTTTTTTTTCTGTTCTTCTCTTTTCTTTTTCTTTCCATAACGCTTAGTTTAAATCAAAATTTTTTACACTATGATGTTTTTATAGTATGACGGCTTTTTTTGATTCTCTTTAATGACATAGAATCCCTTGGGCTTGCCGTTGCCAGAGAAATATTTATTAAAACTGTTTTTATTAACTGCATTCGCTGGTGCGTAGTATGTTGGTGATTTACGTTTTAGTGGTTTTTTATAGTTTGTCGTTGCATCATGGCCGTAAGATTTCTCAATGGAATCATTCTCCCACGGTTTTGACCATGTTGGTATGTTCTTTATATCAATAAGTTTTTCCGCTTTCTTTAACGACGTATTCGTTGCTGTTGGATGACGTTGTTTGTTGTCTTGTAGCATTTTCTTTAAAACAGGCAAATTCCAATGGTAAATACGTCCCGGCCTACCATTTGAGCTGAATGGAAATGAAACCTTCAAACGTATATAAGTAAAAAATACATAAAATTAAATACGTTTTTTTGTTTTTTTGTTTTTTTGTTTTTTCGTCTTTATTATCATGTTTCTTTGTCTTTAGGTTAAACGCTTTTATGTTTATTTTAATGCACACTCTTTCAAAAGTCTCTTAAAAGCGAGCGAGCTCCTTTCAATTTTAATATGTTCGAGACAGTAAAAATGCCAATTAGAATTGTTCCACCCCTTTAGCCATAAATGTATGTTTATGGTTGTGAATAGGTGTGTGTGTGCGTGTATGTGTGTGTGCATAAAATATGTTCTTCAATAATAACGATGTCGTGTAACAAATTTTAATTAAAACCATTCATTGATAACAACTTGTGTGTTAATGCACTCAAATCAAGGACAAAGAATCATTTTTCCTTTCTTTCGACTCCTACCGCACGTACGTACCTATTAAATTTACAAAGTGTTTTTAACCCACTTCCACCGAATACCCTACAAGAAGGATATAAAGGGCATATATTTTTCATCAATTTTTTAAATAACGAAATGGGTTCGCTTGGCTAATCATATTTTCTCCCTTTTTTTCTTTAGTTTCGAGATAGCGAAGTATCGAAAGCCCGCCACTTTGGGCAGTGCTAAACTTTAATTTGCTAAAGACGACCTATACTTCTACCCTCTAGCCTGTGGCACTACCGCCTAAGTATAACCTCATAATCGTCTGTTGAAATAAGAATTACGAACTTAAAGAAAATCCATCTTATCGCTCTTAGTGCTCTCTATTGCGTATATCCTTAGTTTGCTCATGATTGGCAAAAATTCAAAAATCTTGCTGTAAACCTATTCTTAAGCGTTTCATTTGACTTACAACATTACCTTCTTACCTCAATGCTTCCTTCTATACGAAGCCATGTCTGATTGAGAAGCACGATCACAAGTTATATAAATTACGTGCAATAGGTAACCTAAGCGATCTCTTAGAATATAATCTTCGGTTTCGTAAAGTGTTTCTCCTTAAAAAACTAAAAGATTGGTATAAGTAAGGAGTTCAAGCACTGAAGGATTCGATCTAAACCGAGTACAGTTTCCCCATATTTCTTTTACACTTGTCCTGGGATACGAAAAACTCTATGTAGAGAAAAAATAGAAATTTTATAAGAAAAAGCGAGAGTGCTTTAATTATTATATTTTACTACGTATTTATCGTGAAGGGACTTTTCTTCGTCAGTTCTAGTCGAAAGAAATCCATCCACACTTACATACATAATAATGCAAATTTTAAAGCATCGAAATTGAAATAAGGATGAAAAGAATTTCATTCCAGGTAAACGAACTGAAGATTGATTTTTTTATAAAAAAGAGGCGACTGTTTATCCTAAGCATTAAACCATTTATGGAGAAAGTGGTCCAAAGGGGTAAATAAAGATTAGCCTTCGTTAAATTGTTGATATCTACTTCCCTGGCCTTTCTTAGAGCCTTTAGCTTCATATTTATTTCAACCTAAGGCCAATCCAACATTCGTAGTGCGGACTTTAGTTGGTTTTATAAGAGACTTTTTGAAGAAAGCCCCATGAAAGTCTTTTCAAGACCCATATGAAAAATTTTAGATAATTTTTATTCTTCTTGTATTCATTAGCATATAGCTGTGACTGAGTTATTTTTGGTTGTCGTGATCACTATGTGTCTAACTAGCTAACAAGACATAAGTCAGTTGAACCAAAGACGTATATGATTGTTATACCCCTTCGAGCAGCCACGAGATTACTCAGATATTTGTGATTGCCATAATAAGTATGTATCTGATTAACTAAGTGGGTACAAGTCAGATGAAGCAAAGACGCTTATGATTCTCATATCCCTTGTAGCAGTCACGAGATTAAATTATCTCGACAAATCCTCCTCTGGACATTTACATTGCTTTACATTTCTTCTCGAAAATTGTAATCTTGACAGAGAGACGTATAAGGTGCCTTTGGGATTTTGAATTTTTTTAACAGATCGAGAGCCGCATTTGCTACTACCGTCTGCAGTATAAAGCTATCTATAACCAAATCATTTACTGAGAAGAAGTTAGATTTGCTCACAATAGTGTTGTTTGTGTTCTTCGTCTTCATTTACCGTAAGACCACTTTTTTTTCTTACACATTCCCAGTCGCTGCTGCAACCGCAACAGTTCAGAGAGTTGTTTTGATTTTTTCTTTTGCAAACTAATGCTGTTATAATTGTGTTTCGCTTAGGCGAAGGGTATACAAAAATTTCTGCTAAGATGAATATTTATTTGATTTTGTTAGTTTTATGTTTTTTTTCTTTATTTTCTTCTTCTTAGATAGAAATGTGCGTGTGTTTGCAATTTGCGAAATTTCAAAATTGTATATATGTCCGTATTATAAACTGGTTCGTGTTTATCTGCAAAGTTGATGCAAAGGCACTAACATGCCATCTAACCGACAAATATAGTTTGCCTCGCTACTTATGAGATTTGAGAAGACAATCAATTTTAGAAGCGTGCATCGTCTTGTGTGTGTGTAACACTGAGCAAAGTATTTATGTCTAAAAATGTACTATTATTGTACTCCTTTTTGTTTTTTTTTTATTCTACATCAAGAAATGTGTAATTGAGGTAAAAAGAAAAAAAAAAAAAACTTGTTTACCTTTTTCCCGTTAGCATCTTCAGCATGTTTGAGCGTCTTTGGAGTCAATGAATTTTTGGAGTCTGTTGTTGCAGCATATGCTTTAGGATGGCTATAGTAATGCATATTTGGCGGCAATTTTATGATGAACATGTGTGAATCATCAGGCGAAGCGTGACGACGTGACTCGATGGCCAAACGTTTCCGGTTATGACTGTTGGGCGCTTTAACTTTAGTGAAACCTAATTTGCTAATAATGTGATCGAAAAAGAAAACATAATAAATTGGATTTAGTTGAAGAACATATATGTTATATGTATGAATATATATATGTTTGTATATATATATATATATGTAGAGAGAGAGAGAGAGTGTATAGATAAGGCATATATACGCCTTGTGACTGTATATCTAAAATATCTATCTTCTCGTCAAGATGACCACGCATTCTTACAAGGCTTCTATAAGTGATTCTTTGACATATTTCAGGTCGCTAGTTAAAGTTGGATCTAAATAAAAAGTTGCGGCTTTGTTTGCGTAATCGGTCTCCATCTCTGTAGCTGTAATTAAAGTGGTTGGAGGGAAATCTCATGAACTTTTAACTTAATTGATAGACTGATACGCGTACAAGGGTCAAATTTTAGCTTTCCGTATTTACTTTTATGACTTTGGCAACTTTTTGAAAAGAAAAACATAGTACAGACAAAAATATTTTACGGCGTCTGGTTTAGGTGTTTCTACATATCGTAGGTAGGAGCGCAATAGTACCTTAACCTCATTCTTTGCTTACGGATGTAGTAATAAAAAAAGATTCGGGACTATCCGTCTGTGGGTATCGTGGATTCAAATTTCATGTGCGGTGGGGTTTTCAGTAAAGCCGATAGCCTTAGAAGTTAGCCGATAGTCTTAGAAGCTAGCCGATAGCTTTAGAAGCTAGCCGATAGCTTTAGAAGTTAGAACTTGGATCATAAGCTCGCTTGTATTGAAAACTACATCGCAGTTGAGATTCACATCCCCGACCATTGAGAAGAGAAATGTTCGGCTTTCCTAACCTATATGTTAATTAGGGAATGCATCGTTTATAGCTTCCGCCGCTTACGTGAACATGTGAATATTGTGACTATTTGTAAGGCTCGATGAAATATGTTTATTTTCAGAGAGGTTCTATTAGGAAAATGGATACGACTTATGATTCTTTCGTTTCACGTAAGCGATGAACAAGGAATGGATTCAGGAAAAGTTAAATAGTCAATGTATAAGCACACAAGCTAAGTGCATAAAGATGGGGCGAATATAGGTGCCCTAAATAGACTACAAATGTTATACCTAACTATACAATCATAGAATTTTCTATATATATTTCTATATACACCTAATTCTCTTCTTACACGATAGATACGTTCCCTAAAAATACGTGTAAAAAAAAATTCTTGTAAAAAGAGAATTAGGTGTAAACAACATTAAAAAGTTCTTGTTAGAGTTCACTTAATTTATTTCGTGCTTACACATTTTAATTCATTAAATATTTTATAAAAAATAACTTCTACTTTGGAAAAAGGGAATTATATCTGAAATTCATAAATATAAAATCGTGTTAAAACAAAATAATTCGTGTAAAAAAAGAAATTTTTTTCTTTTGAACTCGTGTTAAATCAAATTCGTGTAAAAATAATTCGTGTAGAAAGAGAACTCTATCTTTTGGCTGTTGATTGTTGGTTGTTGCTATAAAAAAAAAGTTAATCTTGAGATATGAACGCGTTTGTCATCTTGGCTTAGAAATTGGAATTTATTTTTGGCATGGAATTGTAACGAAAGCTATAAAGCGTTAAAGCTGTATATTTATCGGTCTAATGGTATCAAACGCATGTATACTTACTTCAACATTTTCTTATTAAGTTTATGCGAACTTTTTGTTAGGTTTTTATATTTTTTTGGATTTATTGATTGTTTAAGAGACGCCGCCGCCGCCGCCGTCGCTGTTACACCCTCGAATAAATGGTCATTAGACTTTAATTCCGTTTGATGCTTATTTTGTTCGTCGTGCTGTTTTTGTGGCCTTTGTTGTTTGTTATTCCTTTCAATTAATGTTTCTTTTGTTACTGTACTACTCAGTCTTTTAATATTATAAATGTTAGATTGTTTCATAGCAGATTTTGTTTCCTTTTTATTGTCTTGGATGTTTGACTGCGCTCCGGCGATTGCGGAACCGCAGCACATATGATAAAGTAAACTGCAAATATATACAAAAGGTAAGGGTTATAATTATTGTGCACACAATGAAAACATATGTACATCGAAATCCTTATTTATACAATGATAGAAATAAAAAAAAGACTTTGTTGCTATATATATATGATATTCTTGTAATTTTATACCTGTTTGCTTCACTGTGTGATTTCAAAAAAAAAGAAAATTCTTTTTCCCTTTTGCACATCTATCCACTAACGTACTGAACTTATGATGAGAGACATTGTTTTTTTTTTTTTTTTTTTTTTTTTTTGGGGTAAATTTTGAAAATGATTGCTTTAATAAATTTAATGGATGAGCATTTTTATAATGAAAAGATTTGATATATTTCAAATAAATCGGGTATTGAGCTTTGATTTGTTTATTATTGGAATCGTTTGATTTAAGAAGAAATTTATTTACGTAAAAGTCGGTTAAGTTTATTTATATTTGTCTGTTTCAAAATATGTTGGTTCTCCAATAATGAATCATATCTAAGAACTAGATGCAAAGACTACAGATGCGAAGACAAAGATGCGGATACATATTTGCAAGTACTTTACACATAATACGGCAAAGTAATTCACTCCTTTGGCGTCACTTATAAAGATATGCTCGCTTAAGTTGCTATTTTCGTTCTCTCTCAATAAGTCAAAGAAATGAAAATCTATTTATCTATGAATGGACAGAATCTGTACAGAGTTATTTTTTATTTCTATGAGTTACACCAGTTGCGATACAAGGGTATATTAAGGTAGAGCGGATGCGTACGATAGCCAGAAGGACAGGAGATAGATGCCGTTTTTATTATATCTATTTAAGCATGTCTGTCCTTCTGTCCGTACAGCTTTTTTTGTTCAATCTGAAGGCAGTCACATTTTTGCGACATTTTGATGAAATTTAATACACTGACAGGAAATGCTGTAGGGTGTAGAGTAGGACAGAGTAGGATAGCGGTCCTTGCCTTTAATATAAACCTTCTAGGGTTAGCTTTCTAGCTTCAGCTAGTCCAATATTTTACAATCTGCGTTCTTTTCGTCTCAACCATTACCATTTTAAGATTGTATCGTAATATATTTTCGACGTCACTTCTCATCTTGTCGAAAAGTAACAATTATTCATGGAGTCATGCTTGGGAAAATCATCATTATCATAACATTTACGTTCACCTATGGTCGATATGGAACTCACCTGGGAATGTAATAAAGAAAAGTAAAGAGAATGTTACGATTGCACAGGAGAGTGTGCGTTAGTCAAAACGTCCTCCACAAAGAGAGAGAGGAAGAGGAGATGGTGGTCGTAATCGCGTAATACGGTGATGGTTGAAAAGAAGCAACGAAAGATAAAAAGGGATAGGGAGATGATGGCCGCAGCCTGGTGGACTTGTGTCCAATCGGTAAGTGTGATGCCATGCCTTACCAACAAGTGGGCTACAATACATGCGTACATCTATGTAATTAATTAGTCGCGTAGTATTAACTTAATATTTAATTTCAAGCATTTTTTAATGTTAACGGATGACTGACTCGTCTCTCCTAAGGCATGAATGAACAATTATTGAAATATAAAATTTCAAGTGACGATTAGACATTTAAAGATTTATCTCGAAGTAGATATTTTATAATACCCATATATAGGCGCAAAACTCATAACAAAATAATCTCTTACACATGTGTGCGTACATTTGCGGTTTCATTTGCACTATTAATCAATATTTTATGGTCTCAGCTGTTGTTTATGCAGATACAGACACCATAAATAATTCATCTGCTAATTACGCACGTGTATATATACTCGCATACTCACACATGGGCTTATTGTTTCTCATCAGCTTTACGTTAAAATGGGCGATTGCGTGCAATTTGTTATAATTCGCAACAGAAAAGATGTAAAGAAAATTGTTATGTAATGTAAAGAAAGAAGAAGAAAATTAGGTGAAGTTAAATTTAATTTTCGCCAGCACACCATAAAATGTATAAAAACGTATTGCATATGCACATGCATTTACGTGTTGCTTAAGAGCCTCTTAACAGCACAAAAAATCTTAAGCTAATTGCCATCAGTGGCATTTATATATCTATTAGTCTCACGCTTTGCATGACAAAGTCATAAAATCGCGTGTAAGTTCGCAATAATTTATGTATGTAATTCTTTTAAATCGGATATGCGGTATGCAACCATGAACAGGATATATATGAACAGATATAAAGTGTATGATGCCGTATTTCATCATCTTGTCATTATTTCAGATTTGTGTTGCATCTTTATCGATTCAGGTAAGACTGCTTGTTAACAAGTCGA
The DNA here is from genome assembly GCA_001077435.1 of Glossina morsitans morsitans. NCBI lineage: Eukaryota > Metazoa > Arthropoda > Insecta > Diptera > Glossinidae > Glossina > Glossina morsitans. The sequence goes on from CCAG010023115.1 coordinate 44,673, forward strand.
AAAGCTATGTTTATCTTTTGGCGCATGTTCGCTAACCATCAATTAGGCGAAAGACCTGAAATCTGTTCGTTTTGTTATTAATCGTGGGCGCGTCATTGGGCGTTTTTAAATAAAATATTTTCTTCTTCTTCCATGTTGAGACAAAAGCTTGCGTTTTTTTATATATTAGGTGTTTGCATGTATTTCGATCATTTTTTCACTTGAAAAATGCATTTATTGAGAAAAACTGGCGCGATAAACGTTAATGAAAATATTTTCCATCATTTTCTGCAATTTTTCCTCATCTTTCTGGCAAGATGGAGATAACGTGTCGAAAGCACAATATTGGCTTGGCAGTGATCCAATCATTTACGCACTTCTTCAACATTTCGAAACCGCGTGTCAGCTAAGTCATGGTACATCGATCTCAACAAGGATTAATCGGAAGGCACTATGTCTGGTGAGTACGATAGACGCGGCAGAACTTCCCACTCGAGTTGCAACAATGTATCCTTGACAGCTCCTGCGACGTGTGGCCGACCGTTGTCATGCAAATAAATGACTTCACCGGAGCGGTCTTTTAACCGCTATTGCAGGCCTTTTTTGCAACAGTATATCGCTCAATTTGTTCAACTGACGTCGGTAGACATCTGCAGTAAGAGTTTCATTTGGTTTTAGCAGCCCGTAATGCACTTTTCAATGCACAGCAAGACTTTATGGCCATGAATGTTCCGTTTCGGTGTCGACGCGGATGGCTCTCCTGGTTTAACCCATGACTTTTTGCCATGAGGATTGTCGTAGTACACCCACTTTTCATCGCCAATCGCAATAGGCCACAGAAAAGTGTTCCTTCTATTAAATCATTCCCATCGCATGCAAATGTCTAGAAACAGTTGATTCATCAGTTACTACACTGTTCGAAAGTTTGTGGAGAGTTTGAGCCGAGTTGAGTCTTGAAATT